>CM042689.1:35888650-35891150 GCA_023614405.1 Avena insularis
GCAGCACGTGCGCACGACGCTGAAAACTGGCCAATACGTTGAACAAAAATGGCCAATACGCCAAAACGTGGAAACCGGGCAAAACCGCCCGACTCCGTGGAAAACGTCCGACTAGCGCAGCACGTGCGCGCTACCGTAAAAACTGGCGAATACGTTGCAGAAACATGGACTGAATGCCAAAACGTGGAAACTGGGCAAAAACGACCAACTCCGCGGAAAACGTCCAAACTAGCGCAGCATGTGCGCGCGACGCTGAAAACTGGCCAATACGTTGAAGAAACATTGACCGAACGCCAAAACGTGGAAACCGGGCAAAAACGCCCAACTCCACGAAAAACGTCCGACTAGCGCAGCACGTGCGCACGACGCTGAAAACTGGCCAATACGTTGAACAAAAATGGCCAATACGCCAAAACGTGGAAACCGGCAAACCGCCCGACTCGCGGGAAAACGTCCTACTAGCGCAGCACGTGCGCGCGACCGTAAAAACTGGCCAATACGCTGCGTAAACATGGACCAATGCTAAAACGTGGAAAACCGGCAAAACGCATCGACTCTGAAAACGTCCAAACTAGCGCAGCACGTGCGCGCGACGCTGAAAACAGGCCAATACGTTGAACAAACACCCACCGAACGCCAAAACGTGGAAACCGGGCAAAAACGCCCGACTCCACGGAAAACGTCCAAACTAGCGCAGCACGTGCGCGCGACGCTGAAACTGGCCAATACGTTGAACAAACATTGACCGAACGCCAAAACGTGGAAACCGGGCAAAAACGCCCGACTCCACGTAAAACGTCCGACTAGCGCAGCACGTGCGCGCGAAGCTGAAAAACTGGCCAATACGTTGAAGAAACATGGACCGAACGCCAAAACGTGGAAACCGGGCAAAAACGCCCGACTCCACGGAAAACGTCCGACTAGCGCACGACGCTGAAAACTGGCCAATACGTTGCAGAAACATGGACCGAACGCCAAAACGTGGAAACCGGGCAAAAACGACCGACTCCGTGGAAAACGTCCAAACTAGCGCAGCACGTGCGCGCGACGCTGAAAACTGGCCAATACGTTGAAGAAACATGGACCGAACGCCAAAACGTGGAAACCGGGCAAAAACGCCCGACTCCACGGAAAACGTCCAAACTAGCGCAGCACGTGCGCGCGACGCTGAAAACTGGCCAATACGTTGAACAAACTTGGCCAATACGCCAAAACGTGGAAACCGGGCAAAAACGTCCGACTCCACGGAAAACGTCCGAACTAGCGCAGCACGTGCGCGCGACGGTGAAAACTGGCCAATACGTTGAACAAACATGGCCAATACGCCAAAACGTGGAAACCGGGCAAAAACGCCCGACTCCGTGGAAAACGTCCGACTAGCGCAGCACGTGCGCGCGACGCTAAAAACTGGCCAATACGTTGCAGAAACATGGACCGAACGCCAAAACGTGGAAACCGGGAAAAAACGCCCGACTCCACGGAAAACGTCCAAACTAGCGCAGCACGTGCGCGCGACGCTAAAAACTGGCCAATACGTTGAAGAAACACCCACCGAACGCCAAAACGTGGAAACCGGGCAAAAACGCCCGACTCCACGGAAAACGTCCAAACTAGCGCAGCACGTGCGCGCGACGCCGAAAACTGGCCAATACGTTGAAGAAACATGAACCGAACGCCAAAACGTGAAAACGGCAAAACGCCCGACGCCTGCCACGCCCGAAAGCGTCTGACGCGCGCGACGCTGAAAACTGGCCAATACGCCACGTGAAACATGGACCAACGCCAAAACGGAAAACCGGCAAAACGACCGACTCGTGGAAAACGTCAAACTAGCGCAGACGCGCGCGACGCTGAAAACTGGCCAATACGTTGAAGAAACATGGACCGAACGCCAAAACGTGGAAACCGGGCAAAAACGCCCGACTCCACGGAAAACGTCCAAACTAGCGCAGCACGTGCGCGCGACGCTGAAAACTGGCCAATACGTTGAACAAACATGGCCAATACGCCAAAACGTGGAAACCGGGCAAAAACGCCCGACTCCACGGAAAACGTCCAAACTAGCGCAGCACGTGCGCGCGACGCTGAAAACTGGCCAATACGTTGAACAAACATGACCAATACGCCAAAACGGAGAAACCGCAAAAACGCCGACTCGTGGAAAACGTCTACCAGCGCAGCACGCGTGCCGACGCTAAACTGGCCAATACGTTGCAGAAACATGGACCGAGCGCCAAAACGTGGAAACCGGGCAAAAACGCCCGACTCCACGGAAAACGTCCAAACTAGCGCAGCACGTGCGCGCGACGCTGAAAACTGGCCAATACGTTGAAGAAACACCCACCGAACGCCAAAACGTGGAAACCGGGCAAAAACGCCCGACTCCACGGAAAACGTCCAAACTAGCGCAGCACGTGCGCGCGACGCTGAAAACTGGCCAATACGTTGAAGAAACATGGACCGAACGCCAAAACGTGAAAACCGGGCAAAAACGCCCGAC
>CM042689.1:35896150-35916150 GCA_023614405.1 Avena insularis
GGCGGCCGGAGAAACTCTGGTGGAGGCTCGAAGCGATCTTGACGTGCAAATCGTTAAATCGACTTGGGTATAGGGCGAAGACTAATCGAACCATCTAGTAGCCGGTTCCTCGGTTTCCTCGGGATAGCTTGGAGCCCATTACGAGTTCTATCAGGTAAAGCCAATGATTAGAGGCATGGGGGGCGTAACGCCTTCCACCTATTCTCAAACTTTAAATAGGTAGGATGGTGCGGCTGCTCCGGTGAGCCGCACCACGGAATCGGGTGCTCAAGTGGGCCATTTTTGGTAAGCAGAATCGGCGATGGGATGAACCGGAAGACGGGTTACGGTGCCCAACTGCGCGCTAACCTAGAACCCACAAAGGGTGTTGGTCGATTAAGACAGCAGGACAGTGGTCATGGAAGTCGAAATCCGCTAAGGAGTGTGTAACAACTCACCGCCAATCAACTAGCCCGAAAATGGATGGCGGCTGAGCGCCCACTCGACCCACCCGCCATCCGGGCGGCGCCATGCCACGATGAGTAGGAGGCGCGGCGGCGCTGCAAAACCTAGGGCGCGAGTGGGCGATGACCGTCTTGCAGATCTTGGTGGTAGTAGCAAATATTCAAATCAGAACTTTGAAGCCCGAAGAGGAGAAAGGTTCCATGTGAACGGCACTTGCCTATGGGTAAGACGATCCTAAGGGACGGGGTAACCCCGGCAGATAGCGCGATCACGCGCATCCCCCAAAAGGGAATCGGGTTAAGATTTCCCGAGCCGGGATGTGGCGGTTGACGACGACGTTAGGAATTCGAGGCGCCGTGAGGGGCCTCGGGAAGAGTTATCTTTTCGCTGACACTACCGCCAACCCTGGAATCGGTTCGGTAGGAGGTAGGGTCAGGTGGTGGAAGAGCACCTTACGTCCATGCGGTGTCCGGTCGCCCGACGGCCCATGAAAATCTGGAGGACCGAAATCAATCCACGCCCGGTGTTACTCATAACCGCATCAGTCTCCAAGGTGAAACGACCTCGCCCAATGGAACAATGTAGGCAAGGGAAGTCGGCAAAGCGGATCGTAACCCAGGGAAAAGGACTAGCTCACGAGGGAAATTTGGGCTCGGGGGGTCCGACCTCGAACTTGCGTCGGTATCAGCCGGCGGATTCTTTCAAAGTACCTTTCATGTGGCCGAGAAGCGGGTACCAGCGTCTTACGGCCGAAGACAGACGATAAATCCCTTCAGGGCTTTCCCGAAAACGTAACCAGTCGACTCAGAGCTAAAATGCGGACAAAGAGATCATTTATTTTAATTAAACAAAAGCATTCTTGCGATGGTCCTACATGGATCTTGTGTAATGTGATTCTGCCCGGTACTCTGAATGTCAAAGTGAAGAAAATTCAACCAGCCTTGAGTAAGCGGCCCGGGAGTAACTATGACTCTCTTAAAGGTAGCCAAATGCCTCGTCATCTATTCAGTGGCCCGGCGCATGAATGAGATTCCCCTTGTCCACATACTGCTATCCGGTGAAACCCGCGATGAGGCGACCTGGCCGAATCAGCGAGAAAGAAATACGTGAGCTTGACTCTAGTCCGACTTTGTGAGCAGCTTGAGAGGTGTAGGATAAGTGAAGACCTTCACAGGCGCCAGTGAAATACCACTAACACCGTTATTTACTTATTCTAAATGGGTGGGAATGAGGCAAAGTCCCCTCCTTTTTGGCTCCAAGGCAGTCTCCGGGCGATCCGAGCGGAAGACATTGTCGAATTGAGGGGAGTTTTGGTGAAGTGACTGTCTGTTAAAAGATAACATAGGTGTCTAAGATGGGCTCCAGCGAACAGAAATCTCGTGTGGAACAAAAGGGTAAGCTTCGTTTGATTCTGATTTCCAGTACAGTCTGAGCAAATGAAAGCGTGGCCTATCGATCCTTTAGATCTTAAGTTGGAGTTAGGTCATCACAAAAGAATTCCCTAAATTTCAACATGACCTTTGTTTAGTTTCAAAATTTGGGGAATTGAAATATAAAACCAATCAAAAGACATGATTCTTTGAATCATATAATTTACATTCATCAATAAATAGATTCTAAACACAATTATGAATAGACACACATTTGAATTTGAAATGGAGTTTGAATTATTTCAAACTAAAGTTCAAATGACAAAAAAATCATAACAAATACAAAACAATTCAGAAAAATATATGAAAATTTCTACATGTTCAGAATGATATTCTTATTCACTAGGAGTTTTTGTAAGATTTATTCTACTACCCAAAATTAAAGGCAAAACTACAAGAAGAGGAAAAACCTAACACAAAACTAGAAAAATATATATATCTGCATCAAATAGTCATGGTAGAACCCATACTCTAGGTAGCCGATTTGTTTTTGTTTTCTCACAATTCGAGAAGTTGAATTTAACAGTACCAAAAAATTGGAAAAATACCTGCGTGTAGCCAACTATGTGCTCTAGCTGTGTGAAATTTTTCAGTTCAAAACACTTTGTATTTCAGGCTCTCCAAAAATCACAAAATCGCACAAAAAGATAAAATATCCAAAGTAGTGTGTACTGTCTTGGTACTGTTACGTCGACTGACAAAACTCAATTTGTCATTTTGCTGAGCCTAAAATGAAAAATATTTTGAGCTAAAATTTGCACACTACTAGAACACATATTTGGCTACATGCAGGAATTATTCCCGTTTTGAATCTTCTGAATTCAACATTTTTAAAGATTCAAAAAACCGGGCTCACTACGAGCGGTTCCAGTACAACCGCTCTCATCTATTTATCTTTTATTTTCTTATCTTCTTCTTGCTACCTTCAAACAATAACAAAAGCAAACAAAAGACGATTTGGTTATAGTTAGAATGTTGGATCCACCATTTGGTGAAACCATTTTATCTTGAATTTAAAGGAATAGCTTCCATTAAAGTCACGGAACCAAAAGTCAGTTTTGAGGCTAAAATTCAAATCTAAAACCCACACTTGGACCATTTAGTTATGATCCATGCAATAGATAGGAAACATGCAACATTAGGCATGTCATTGGATGAGATCGGGGATATAAAGAGCGACAACAACATAAAATAGAGATGGCAATCATCGAGATACCAACATAGCTACAAGTTTTTGTAGAAGGTTTATCAAAACATAAGCAATAACCCTCAAGAACTTAAATTAGTTCATAAATTAAAAGCCTAGATTGAATTTTAAAATATGTAGAATTGACATAAATGGTGAACCGGATCCAAAACCACAATATTTAAAAGCCACACTAAGCTTACAAAATAATTTATAGCTAAAATAGGAAAAGCAAGCAATCATTAATTCCAATTGGCACCGTCCAAATTAAGCATTAGGACAAAGTAACAATTCCAAACTGACAGCAATTTAGGCAAACACCAAACCCGGCAGCAAATGACAAATTACCATAGAATCCCGTGAACACATATATAAATCCAAACCACATATATAGTTCAAAATGACAAACATCTCACTACAACATGCAAAAACATTGAGGTGTCAAACAGAGAGCTCATGAGACATTATAAGTAGGAAATCAGCCAAGAGAGGTCTCACAAACTCCGAAGCCACACAAACTAGAAAACATCAGGATAGAAAGCTAGAGAGATATCTAGGGGACAACTAGCTGACAGGATGAGGATGATAGCCACCACGAACAAGGTTGATCATCCTCCACAGAGCACATTCTACTCTTCAACAGCAGGTTGATAGAGTAAACCAAATAGAAGAACAGGTTATTAGTAGCGGTGAGGAAATCATCATGATCTACTTAATTGAATTTAGTGAGGAGATTGATCAGGATCAATAACAATGAGTATGCTCCATTAGTAGTAGAGGCATGTATACATGCATCTTATTACTTCAGGAAGATAGAACCTAAACATACCAACATGAGTTCTCACTTGTGCACACTCCAAGGAGGCACCACCTACATGAGATCATCTTTGGCGGACCATATAATTTACTCTGGCCAAATAATTAACACCAGCAGAAAAAAATTTAGGAATAGATATGAGATAGAACATCATGAGACACTTCCTAACCTTCTCCACCCTAAGTGTGATTCACTAAGTGTAATATCAAAGAAGGTAGGCAATTGGAAAATCAATGTCATCCCCGTCATGGATAAACCATTTCATTAAAACATCTCAGACAATTAAACAAATAATCAACTATCAAAAATTATCTAAAAGATGATAACTAATTAAAACATGTGACCATCATCACAACATCATTGAGATAACTCAAACTTAATCGAAGCAACACATTAACACTTTGGAAATGGCGGCGATGGGTATCAAATTCAGTTAACACGGTCGAATATGCTTCATGAAGCACATCACGAGAAGAGAGCCTATTTATCTCTAGGATTAATCCTCGGCACATTTAAATACTTTTAAGCATCAAGAATTGAGTAAATCATCCTTTGGATAAAATATCCTTTATCGGCCGGATAAAATCTCTAGTTAACACTTGCCCATAGGGTTAGACAAGAATATCACAAAAGAAAGCTCCAACATGTATTTAATCGACCATTAACACCTATAAACCACCTAAACTATGATTTAAGCACTAGTAATAAACTAGTTCATCCATTAAGCATATCCACTTCAAGCATCGATGGCTATACATAGAGAGAGAGATTATTGGAGAGATCTAGAGAGAGTAGGAGAGGATTTGTGAGGTGTACCTAGCAAAGGAGTGTAAGTGGCGGGAGCTTAGCTAAACCACGCCTGACGGAAGGCATGGTCGATGGAGAGGCGCAGCAGCGGAGACACAAGGATCACCTCGGGGTGCATCAACCTATGGTGGGCGATGTCATAAATTGCAACGCTTAGAATCAACGGTGAGTACAAGAGATCAATGACACAACCCAATCTGAAACCTAAAATTGACTAGGGTTTGGAACATCCACGAACAAGCACAGGGTACAAAGTAGTTGGATAGGAAGGTGGGTATGGAGCAGGGTTCGATTAAGACTAGGTGCGATAGTGGAGGTAGCTGGAATCATAGAAACAGCGATAGCAACACGAGTGGTTAACGTCTTGAGAGAGAGAGATGGGTCGGGAATGGGTTAGCTTGGGCTGAACCGGTCTTGATTCGATCCAACCTAACCGTGAGAGATGGTCGGACTAAGTGGGCCTAGAAGGCAATTTAGTAATTTCTTTATTGAATTAAAATGCCATTTTAAAATATCCATCGGAAAAATACCTAAAAATAAATAAAACTCACTTGTGTATTAAAAATTAGGACATCATAAAAATGTTTTTTGTGAAAATATTTAAAATATTTTGAATGCATCTCATATCTTTGCATAATAACATGGAATTGTTTTTTAAAATATTATCCTTACACAATGATACTATTTTAGAATCAAGGAGTCCACTGATCCGTGAACCTTCACACTACACTATAATTGCAATTTCCAAACAAGTTCAATCTTCATAGGTATTTAGGTGACGGTGAAAAGGGTCTTTGGTCTAGCACTTAAATTCCATTGGTCGGTTGGATTCATGTCGGACGATGCGAACTACAGTCGATAAAGTTCTTGCCCAAATACAGGCATTAGTCACTTCATCTTATTGTCCGCTTCAACTTATCGGTCACTTCATCTCAAGCATTAGTGGGTTAAATTGGCATTAGTCGGTTAGAACGGGACCAATCTTGACTCTGCGTGGCGCTCTCGGACATTGGTCCAGTTCATGCCACGAACCAAGACCAAAAACCCTCGTGATCCCATTCAAGACGGAGATCTAAATTAAATCGGCGAAATTGAATTGATCTAGTATTTTGAAAAACTCTTTCACAAATTAATCAGACGGAGATCTAAATCGAGGCATTTTATTAATTCGATCACAAATTCTTCCTAAACAAAGTGCGATTTTACAAAATTCTTTCTAGTCGACAATTTCACTTCCATTTGTCCTCAGGATGCGGCTTCCTCGTAAGTAAATCCGGACGGAACCTCCACGATTTTAATTATTGTTCATGAGGCGGAGCTCCTCTTGTGGCCAGCTATGTCGATAACGGTGTACTTGGTCCATCGAGACGGATGATCGTCCATTTTGCATCACTATTCTATGTCTTAATTCACTGTATTCATTGATATATTTCATATTGAGAGGTGATACTTATGTTATTTTATTTGTTTTGCATGGTTGATGACTTTTTGGAGCATGGACCCCTGGAGTCCGGGATTACGATGGAAAAGGTCTTGTTTGGAGGAAAAATTCAAAGATCAGAAAATCGGGAAAATATATGGAAAATCCTATTTTCAGAATACTAAGGATGCTAGAGAGCCCGGAGTGGAGATGGGCCATAGGGGCCCACCACCTAGCAGGAAGCCCTAGGCGCACAGAGGTGGTGTGGCCACCTGGCGCCTTCAGCCCTCTCACTCTAAGCGTATATCATCCTCTGAAACCGAAGACTGGGGGCGACCACCAGAAAGATTCCGCCGCCTCTGTGGCGAGAAAACACCGAGAGAGAAGATCTCTCCGTGAGACAGATTCTGCGGGGAATTCCTTCAGGAGAGGGAGATCATCGCCATCAACACCACCATCAAAATTTGGACTTCATCGGGATCATCATCATCATCATCACCACCATCATCACCATCAGCACCCTCATCACCATCTCCATATTGTTGTAACAATTGTGTTGAATCTTGCTATAGTTCATAGGGGAAACTTTCCCGGTGTTGATTACTCTTTGTAGTTGATGCTATTAAGTGAACCATTGAATTATTGTTTATGTTAGATTGTTTACATCATTATTCCATCTCTGATCATGATCCATATGATGTCTTGTGAGTAGTTAAATATTGTTCTTGAGGACATGGGAGAAGTCTTGTTGTTAGTAGTGGGTTGTATTGAGAAAGATTCAATAGATTGTTATTTAAGTTGTGATGTACTTCTTCTAGTGGTGTCATGTGAGCACTACATGACGCTTCACCTATATGGGCCTAGGGAATGCATTGTGTATTTTGCTACTAATCGTGGGGTTCTTGGGTATGTGAGCTTTGAACCCCGTTAGGAAACCATTGCACAAGGCGTAAGGGTCTTAGAGTTTAAAACGTGGTTAGGTTTCTACCTTAATTACTTTCTTGTACTTACGGATGTTTTGAGGGTATAATCACATGTATGTATTAGTCTTGGATAGGCGGTATATTATACAGGTTCACCCACACAACACTTAGCAAGCTAAAGAAGATTAATCAACTATATGAAGCGAAAGCACTTGGCGATCTTCCCATGTGTCCTCGAGAATGTTTGGTCATCTTAAGTAATGCCTGGCAAAACTTGTCCTTTCGCATAAAAGGATTGGACCACTTGCTGTATTTATTCCTACCGTCTTTTATTTACTCGTACTTTGTTTACTTGCTGTGAAAACCCTAAAAATCCGTTTGTTAGTATTTGCGAGAATTCTTGATCCATACCACTAGCGATTACCTTACGCTCCTCGTTGGGTTCGACACTCTTACTTATCGAAAATCTTGCGATATCGCCTATACTTGTGGGTCATCAAGACTATCTTACGCGCCGTTCTACACAAAGTGAAGCAGCTATTGGAAGTGGGCCAGTAAAGGAAACTTCTACTATGAGTATTATTTACATCCGGTTGCTTTATTTTTATTATGGATAATTATGAGTTTCTTATTTAGTAATGCTACTACCCTTTGCTAAGGTAGTAGATAAGCCACCACCTGTTGAGAATGATGATTTCAAAATACCTACAAAAATTATTGATCGTGTTATGGATAACTACTATGTTGGAGATGGAGCATGTCCATCACAGTGATCAGTACTCTTTATACACCAATTATGGGTTGTTCAAGTGTGCGGTATTACTACAGATCAAGTTAAGAAGAAGTTATTCTCATTATACAAGAAAGGAAGAGGTGAGGAATGGTATAATTTCTTGAAGAATGGTCAAGCTACGGAATGGGAGGAAATAGTGCCTCTCTTTTATTCAAAGTTTTATCCTCCTAGTGAGATTCATAAAGATCGAGAATCAAATATAAAACTTTTTGGCCTCTTAATGGAGAAGTACAGACTCAAGCTTGGGGAGATTGAAGTTACTATGCTCAAATGTCCCATTCATGAGCTCCCCAACAATATTATTATCAATAACTTTTATGCAAGGCTCCTCTACATGATAAAGATTTATTGGATGCTTCTTGTGCTGAATCATTCACTGCATGGAAGAAGAAGCTAAATGGGATCTTCTGGACCGTATTCAAGATAATTACGAAGCTTGGGAGAATGACAAAGGTAGAAAGTCAGGTATAAATTATGATTATGAATGCATTGAATCTTTATGGGCCAGTGACTTTCAAAATATTAAAAATGCTTATAGTCTAGACTCTCAAGCTATTGCTTCTTATTTTAAGGCTTTTGCTTCCCTACATTGAAGTGCCTAAAAAGAAGTGGAATAAGTATCATGAACCTTATAAAGATATTGCTAAGAGTGTTCCTACAAAAATCTTTGAAGTTTATCTTTTGCTAATCATGTCTTACCTAAACCTTACATTGAGAAAATACCTTTTTCCAGTTAAGATAAGGAACATTCTATGATAGCTAGTATGGTTAATGAAAGTACAAATAAAAGGCTGTTGAACACGATAAACAAATGGTTGATGAACCTATAATAGCAAATGTGAAGACTTTGTTACTAAATATGAAAAGAGCGACACACTCTCCATTCTAAGGACACCTCCAATATTGTTTCACAAAGTAGTCTTATGAGAACTAGTATTCCTGTGTTTTCAGTTAGAATAAGTGATCATTGCTATGATGGTCCTTGTGATAGCTATATTGTTAAGTTTATGCATGATCTTTGAAAGTTACTATGAGAGAGGGAAAAGTGTTCTTATGCATCTCAATAATATCAAGTTTCCTCGTTTTATGCTAAAGTCTTTATGTTGCACTTCTTTTGCCTTCTTATCCAAGTAGCCTCTGGTTTCAATAACTTGTTTGTTTACAAAATTCCTTGCATAGGAAGTGGGTTAGACTTAAATGTGTGTATTTTTCTTCTTAATGCTCTCTTTCACTTCAATTCATATTCCTATGAGCATCTTCAAAATTATAATGCCCATCTTAATGGCTTTAAAGAAAGAGCTTTTTGGGAAACAACCCAATTTGTTTTTTGCTTTCAGTTTGTTTTTTGTTTCTTTGAGTCTTGAAGTTATTACTTGATAATAACCTCTCCTTATCAGTTTTGTTTGGTTTTTATGTCAAGATCAACCTCTAATGAAAGTAATATTTGGGAAGTTCTTAGTCCGAAACAGATTTTTGTGCTTCACCATAAAAATTAAGTGAGAGATGTCTTCGGATTAGTAGTAATTTTTGTGCTTCTACAGGTTGTTATTTAACTTTAGTTAGTTTTGCACTTTTTGATTTGAGCAACAAAGATTTTCGAAAAATTGATCTTTACCTTTTGATCTGTTTTGTGATTTTTCACTCTTGCATTTGCTTCTTTATTGATTTCCTTTTGAATTCTTTTGGGTTTTCGGAAGGAGTTGCTCATTGGCTTATGTTTTGATGGTTTTCAGTTGAATTTGGACTCAAAAGGTTTTATCACTTCACTTATATTAATGTTGCTAATAAGAAATGTGTGAAGTTTTGTGTTAAAGAAATTTCAAGGAAGTGTAGATAGTGGTGTAATAAGGAAGAGAAGGGTTTTATGACTCAAGTAATAAGTGTATGAAGATGAAGATATCGATGATATTCAAGTGATGACTCCGGAAGAATCTACTAGATACCAAATTGAGAGACCTGCAGTCCGTTTTCAAATAGGTACTTGATTACGGTAAGAAAAGTTCCACGAAAATACTATCCAACTATATTTTGCAGTTTTTAGTCAATAAGGAAAGCTACGAAGCGAAAAAGGGACGAAAATGAAGCTAGGGTGGCTCACACCACCACATGGCGTGAGTACCTGGTCACAGTCACCACAGGTGGTGAGTCCACCCGGACTCCGCCTCGACTCGTTTCTCGAGTACCTTCCTTTTGATATGAAACTTCATAATATATAACCCGGATCCCCGAGTTCGTATATCGTGTTTTGTTTCGATCACATTTCTGCCAGGACATACTCTTTGAAGGTTTAGAAGCACAATGGTGTCCGCCAAGGATAAAGGGAAGGAGCCTATGGAGGAAGACCTCCAAGACCTTAGGAAGGAAAAGGAGATCAAAAGTGAAGATGAAGAGGAGCAAGGCCAACATCCGCTCACCGGCACTACCATTGCAAGCATTGGAGTGGTGACAGAACCTGCCAGGGTTAGAAGGACTACGGATCTCAGGCGGGGAAAAAGCTCCTCGTCACAGTTTGGCTCCAGGTCCTTCCTCCATACACCAAGAATCCTTTCCATACCCTTATCCATGAGCATCAATGCAGAATATGCCCAAGGAAATTACCTCAATTGGGATTTTCCTCGTTCTAGCCATCTGGAAAATAAGACTTCAAGGAGGAAGAGTGGGAAAGAATAGCAAGAGCTGGAATTCTCAACCACGACATGATCATGACCGCATTGAGAAAAACTCACAGCTGATTCATAATCTCACTTTCGAGATTGAGAACTTGGGGAAATTGGTCGAAGCTCATCGAGGATACCACCACCACCAAAGGAGTAATTCGTCATCAGGTTTGGCATCCCCTTGGTTTGTTCCAAGCTTGGGGGAGTGTCGTGGTATCACATCACTATCTTCTATCTTTTTGCCTTTTTATAGAGTCATATCTTGAATAGAGGAGTTATTATGTAGGATGGTTTGCATTATGGAAGTGTCCCTCTCTAGTTAGATATGTATCCCTTGGTGTGAGTTTGCCGTTATGGAATATTCATGAGAATTTCTATCATTTACTCTTTTGCATAGCTTATATTAGTTTTCAATTCGTGGTTATATGATTGATCTTGTTGTTAGTATTGGTATCACTTTGGGATCATTGAGTTAATTTAGTTGGTTTTGGCAAACACAGCTCGATCGATGTAACACTATTTTTGAGAGTTGAATGAAAAAGATAAAAGTACTCTAAAGAAAAATTATTTGATCATCTTTCTTTCTTGATTTGCTCATAAGTCTAGTATTCTCTAGTTAACATCTTTTGTGCTTCCAAGGAAGATTGCATGTTTGTCTTTATCACTTGTATGTTTGTTTGTTTCCTTGACTCTTATACTTGCTACCCGACCTTGCTATTAAAAATGGCACTGTCTTGAAGGAATTCTTCTCGTGCATCCACTCCTTTAAACCAAAACCTTTGCCATTTGTGTCCACCATACCTACCTAGTAGCATTATTGATATTCCAAGTAAATTCTTGTTTTATCTACCTCCCAAATTAAACTTGTTATGTGAAAATTAGTGATGAAAGCTCTCACGAACTTGATGGCACACTTTACTTTCTTGCATTTAATAAACTTGAACCATTGGGTCCTTCTTTGTTGCGTATATGCTTGCGCTTTATGAGTTGAAGTTAAGCGAACCATGTATCATGGGGACGCTTTCAACACTTCATTAGTACTTGTACCTAGTTGATATCATGTTCTTTTGCTTATGGATCCGTGATTGTGAAATAAAAGTGGAGCTTGTAAGATCATGGGTTTATATGTGTGTTAGAGAAACACCTAGGCTAGCCTAAGCCATGCCTAATCATGGTGGAAACTTGCAGCATAACTATAGTGAGCATTCTATGAATCATCCATAATAAAAACCTATGCAAATATGCAAATAAAAAGATCATTTGAGATACTCCTTTATGCCTTACCTTGTCATTTTGATTATGGGATAGCTCATGTCATGTGCAAGGGTACCCGTTGGTTCTCAATAATCGCATGTATTTACAATGACAAGAGCTTGCTCATGACTGAAGTTGAGTAGCATGAGGATCGGTACAAATAAGTAAGGGCATGAGATTTCAACTTATAACTTGTCAAGCATATCCTCTTAGTTGTGTCCTTTAACCTTAATCACCTAAAGATGCCTATGATAGGGGCAATGAGAGCTGAAAGCTAGTAAGTATCATAATTTTTGGGAGCTCTTTATGAGACTTGATCCAACTTCCCTCTGCTGTGAAGGGCCTTTCTTTTACTTTGTAGTTGAGTCATAAACCTACTCCCTTCTATCTCAGCAAGTATTTTTGAGTTGTTGTGTTTCATTCATTCATATGATGATTTATTCACTCATGTTTCTTATATTCCTTGTTTTGCACATTGCTCTTATCTTGATGTTTACTACTTTGAAAGCTATCATTGAAAAACCAGCTATTTGTGAACTCCGACAAATTATCAACTATTCTTGACCAAGAGCTAAGTTTGCCATTACCAATTATGATTCACTTTATGTATCTTTATTGTGTTTCCTTTACTCATTGCAAGTTGAGTTATATAATAGTGAGTTGTCTTCTATTATGATTTATGTATTTGATGGATGTGATGCTTCTTATCCGTATTCTTTTATCGATTCTTCACTCCATAAACGAGGCCATGTTTATTGAGCTCGATTTGGTTGAGGACAAGCGAAGTCTAAGCTTGGGGAGTTGATCGTCCATTTGCATCACTATTCTATGTCTTAATTCACTATTATTCATTGATATATTTCATATTGAGAGGTGATACTTATGTTATTTCATCTGTTTTGCATGGTTGATGACTTTTGGAGCATGGACCCTAGTCGAGGATTCGATGGAAAATGTCTGTTTGGAGGAAAAATTAGAAGATCGGAAAATCCGAGGAAAATATCGGAAAATCCTATTTTCCAGAAGACTAAGATGCGGAAGGCTGGTGGAGATGGGCCATAGAGGCCCACACCACCTGGCAAGCGACCCTAGCCAGCCTTTGGAGGTAGTGTAGCCACCTGGCCCCTCCAACCTCTCCCCTCGACATATATCATCCTCCCGAAACCCTAAGACTCGGGGAGCAACCACAGAAAGATTCCGCCGCCTCTGCGGGGCGGAAAACACCGAGAGAGAAAGATCTCTCCGGTAGACAGATCTCTGACGGGGGAATTCCTTCCGGAGAGGGAGATCGTCGCCATCAACACCACCATCAAGCTAGACTTCATGGAATCATCATCATCACCACCATCATCACCATCAGCACCCTCATCACCATATCCATATTGTTGTAACAATTGCGTTGAATCTTGCTATAATTCATTGGGGAAACTTTCCCGGTGTTGATTACTCTTTATAGTTGATGCTATTGAGTGAACCGTTGAATTATTGTTTATGTTTAGATTGTTATACATCATTATTCCATCTCTGATCATGATCCATATGATGTCTTGTGAGTAGTTCGTCTTGTTCTTGAGGACATGGGAGAAGTCTTGTTGTTAGTAGTGGAGTTGCGTTGAGAAAGATTCAATAGATTGTTATTTAAGTTGTGGTGTACTTCTTCTAGTGGTGTCATGTGAATGTAAACTACATGACACTTCACCTATATGGGCCTAGGGGAATGCATTGTGTATTTGGCTACTAATGCGTAGGGGTTGCGGAGTGATAGAAACCTGAACCCCGTTAGAAACCATTGCACAAGGGGCGTGAGGTCTTAGAGTTAAAAGTTGTGGTTAGGTTTCTACCTTAATTACTTTCATGTATTCTGGATGTTTGCAAGGGGTATAATCACAAGTATGTATTAGTCTTGGATGGGGCGGTACATTAGCACAGGTTCACCCACACAACACTTAGCAAGCTAAAGAAGATTAATAAACTATATGAAGCAAAAGCACTTGACAGTCTTCTCATGTGTCCTCGAGAACATTTGGTCATCTTAAGTAATACAACGGCTTGTTTGCTACATAAAGTTGGGCCACTTGCGCATTTATTCCTCTGTCTTTTATTTACTCGTACTTTGTTTACTTGCTTTATGAAAACCCTAAAAATCCGTTTACTAAGTATTTGCAAGAATTCTAATCCATACCACTAGCGGTATATACGCTCCTCGTTGGGTTCGACACTCTTACTTATCGAAAATCTTGCGATACACCCCTATACTTGTGGGTCATCAGCGGACCAGAACCTCTCCGCCCTTCTCGGTTCTGGAGATCCGAGTGCACTGCCTTTGAGTAAGCGATGTGGTTGCCAATCTTGGCCTTCTGTCCTTCTTGAACAGCCCGGGGCGATGCGGGCTGGCACAGCGTCTTGGCATCGCCCTCTTCCACGTGGGCATCTGGCGGACAGCGCCATGATTTTGCTCTCCATCTAAGCTCCACCGGGGCGTGGGCGAACCAAGCACACCGCATAGCTGATCGCCATCCGTGGGGCACCGTCACGCCCAGCATGAGGATGTAAATAGTCTTGTGAACATCACCGCCTCGTAGAAGTTTAGCGCGGGCATCTCCATGGCGGCGTGGTGGAGATTCGAGAGGAAGGGAGGTGAGGCGACAATGGTGGAGATATTGCGAAGGCGGCGATGGCGGTGGAGAAGATTATAGTGAGCGAAGCGATGGCGAAGCGGCGCTATGGCCTCCTATTTGTACCACGACGGCGGCGATAGTGCGCCATTGGTCCCCGGCTGTAAATAAGCCCGCCCATCCACTTATTTTTTACGGAATTTTGTGTGGGAGGTGGATGCTAGGTTTTTCTTCATACTACACACAAGGTGTTCGACAAAATGTCGAGCCACGCTTAAGTTCTCAATGAGTGGAGAGCCGAGGCGGCATGATCCGAACATTGATCCGGTGTTTGTTCAACGTATAGAAAAATGTCAAATTATATTGGTGTCTATTCTTGATACATGAGCCATATGGATGAGTTGAAGGGTACCAAGAAATAGCATACGTATGCAGTGCAGGGCTTCTCTCGTCAAACCGAGTTAGTCAAAGATCTACCAACAAAAATAAAGATTGCATAAGTGGTACATACAAACTGTGCTGAATTCAAAAACTAGATCTATGTTGGATATAAACACCACCATTACGGTCATGGAGATGGCTTCCTACTGATTGAATTTTCAGAATTATTTCAGTTTTACCAACAAGACGCCCTCGACAAAACTATAAATCGATTGCCTATTGTTTGTAAGTATTATTAATTTATGTAATTAAATCTTTCTAGCTCAGCTCATTCGTTGCTTGTATAATCTTACTCATCACTATACTAATTATATATGCAGAATGAAGATTCTCGAATGCAACAAAGGACAAATCTATGACCTTGGGTTTGTTGAGCAATTTCGTTCATGAAGTTACTCTAAAACAAAACCCAAAGTGACATGGGTATACCCTCAGTACTTGAGCTTGGTATATCGGCCTGAATACATAAAGGCCCAGTGTATTAAGCAAAGGCCCAAATGAAGAACTCGAGTAACCTCGGACTCTCGATTGCTTGAATGACAAGAAGAAGCTAGAGATAGAAAGTTCAAAGGAAACCCTAACACATGTGATAACCGACTCGACCTGCAAGAGACCTACCCTATCTATATAAAGGCTAGGAGGCGGCGAGGAGGACACGCCTTAGTTTCCACAACCCTCGCAGATTGCATCTGCGCACCATTGTAATCTTGATTCCTTTGATAATTCCACGGCGACAAGCAGGAGTAGGGACCTCTACGAGGCTTGGACCTGGGTAAATCTATGAGTCCCCTGTGTGCTTGTTTTCTAGCCGATAGATGTTTCCAGCGCTCCCTCCTTCTCCAAAACCCAAGTCCATAACAATGGGCATTGACGAGTTAAACCCTCGTCAATTGGCACCGTCTATGGGAATTGGGAGTCTTGATGTTCGCTTCTTGACCCCATCAACCCGATCTACAACTCCATAGCAGCGGAGATTCTCCAACTCTTCGGTGTGTTAAACTTCACTTGTCCACCGGCCACTACATGACTTCGAGTTTGTGGGCGTGGAATCAACTGGCGATCGGGGCTTAGCTTCAAGTCGGCCGGATGGGCACGCCGCATGCACGACCAGCCCGGTACCATCGATTGCTCGACATCATGGTTCCCTCCATCTATGTCCGGCACCCTCGGCGAGCTCAACACCCGACAACGATCGAGAACACGGTCGGCCCGGCGATCGCGACTCCGATCTGGCGATCGCAGCGAAGATGGAACCTCTGATTCGGATCGAAAGTTGCGGAGCGGCTTCCCAACCACTTCATGTGCCCGTCATCAACGCGGTGACATACGCCAATCGCGACAACACGAGCAACCGTGGCATGAAACCAACCCTCTAATGGCGGCAGCGGTGGCAATGGTAGCAGCACCCCGTTAACAACGGAGGAAGCGAGCGAACCTCAACCATAATAAGCGAGCAAACCGGTGAGCAGCGTCATGATCAAGCTCAACAAACAAGAATGGGCTCGCCGTAGCGTGCCTTATGAGGCAACCCTCTACCCTTTGGATCCCAAGAACTGCTAATGGGATGCCATTGGCTCTGAAGGAAAATTCAGCGCCAAGTGCAAGCAATCACGCAACTTTCGGCGCAAAAAGGCGAGAGGCAGGTCGAGCCTTCGGCGTCTTTGGGCTCTCCTCCCACGAAGGATCCGCCTCAAAGACAGCAGTACCTGCAAACAGAAGCGATCTCGGATGGCCCATCTCACCGAGAAAAGCGCATAGAAGCGCAAGGTCCTCGACTTCAGCTCTATGACAATTGATACAGGGCAACGCGTGGTCCCCAAGATCTGCGAGCGCGGTGACCGCAGACCACCATATACCTCCTCAACAATCAGCCGCCCGGTGGAGATCCCCGAGCCGCTATGCACCCGATCTCGATCGCGGGCTTGAGACTAATCGAAGCCGCCCTCGACAAAGAGCCAACACGGGAGCCGAAAAAAGGCAAAGCGCTACTCCTCGCCCTCATCCGGCGGCGGCAGTCCACGACCTGTCTCGGCGTCGCGCTCACGGCGACATGACCCACGACTATGATCGCGAGATGACCTCCGCAGCGCAAGATCGACAAATCAAAGGGCATGGCGTGCTCGATCGACATAAGAAGACAAGGATGTGGAGCTACGTGGCGCTAGATGCTTGGTGGGCCATCGGGCAAAAGCGAATGCCCAAGGGTTTAAACTCCCATTGGAAAACCCGAAGTTTGACGGCCTCTGAGGACCCAAAGATCTGGTAAGACCACATCTCCTCCGTCGGGCTCCATGGCGGCGATCGAGCTTCTGGCCATGCAATACTGCTCACGTGCAATACTGCGGCCAAAACATGGCTCAACAACCTCCCAGCAGGATGAGCTGGTTTCTGATTTAAATGCGCAACTTCAAGGGCACCTACAAGCGACTGCATCAATCGAAGAGCTGAGATCTGCCAACAAAGATCAGTGAATCGCTCGCTCCTACATCAAGGTGGTCGATCATCAAGAACTCCGCGAGAGAACATCTTGGAGGATCAGCGCGATTGAGCGCATTCAGCGGTGGCGTCCGCCGCGCATAGAGCTTCGAGGAGGGCTGGGCGCTCAAAGCCCAGAACATTGACCACGATGGAAATCACGAATCGGTGGGCTGATGAAGAAAGATTCGGTGAAGAATCGCGTTCACTCTGATGAGACGCAGAACTTCGGCCTTGAGCGACCGCCGAGGCAAGCGCCGCATGCGCATCTCGATGACGCGACGATGTCAACATGGTGCGGTAGCTCGCCCGACGATAGCGATGATAACGTAACAACGGATACGCGGCGGTGGGTACGCGACTCGGGAAAACCACGCAAGTGTGGCAACACCACAATCGTGATGAGGCACCCGCGACATCCATTGAAGACAAACTTTCTGGGCCATGTACGGTGCACTTCTACATCGACAAGCATGATGGAAAGAAGAAGTCCAGCCACCTCCTCAAGGACTGCCGCGAGTTCCTCAAACTACATGAAGGATTAGCTGGATGAACCCTTAGCCTTGATCGAAAGGCTACGGAGCCGCTCGGTAGCCGTGGCACATGGCGCTCCGCCACCACCACCTGGACTACCCCCAAACACAGCTGTGCCGGACCAGCACCAGGGCGGCGAACCATACCCACGAGCCATGGGTACCATGATGATCCAAAAAGGACACCCCTATAACAGGGTGCAGAAGGCCATCACTCGCCAAGTCAACTTGGCCTTCGCCACCATCCACCTTTGGTACCTCAGCGTGAGCGAGTCCTGCATCACCTGACAAACCACGATCATCCGCCTCAAGTACCTCATCTGAGCCATTGTCTTCTCGTACTCGGCGCCAAATCGGAGGTTTCGACATGAGCCCGCGTATTCATGGATGGCGAAGTGGCATCAACCTTATAATCGCGAGTACCTTGCGAGCAATGAGCCTCCTACGACTTGCCTGAAGCCTCGGACACAACATTCCACGGCATAGTCCCGAGGAAAAGGCGTATATCCCTGGCAAAATCAACCTCAACGTTATCTTGACATCTTGAAAAACTTTCCGGTGAGCACATCGACTTTGAGGTCATCGGTAGCCCTCACGGTATCTTGCATCCTCGGGCGTGTCGCGCCGCTAAGTTCATGGCATTACCACACTATGCCTACTGCGAGATGAAAATGCTAGGTCCCAGCGTCATCACGATCAGCAGGAGCTTGAGAGAGATCGAACCCAATTTGTGACGAAATTCAACAGAATTTCCAAATCCTTGACATGCAAGAAGAACTTCGCGAGACTAAAGGTCGACGGACAAAATCTGCCTCCCCCATGCGGCCAAGTTCGCGAACTATCTTTCGACTCGCCGGTGCACACAAAGAAAGTGCAGAGTCCACCCGCCCGGATCCCGCCAAACGACCCTCGCCAACAACTTGAGTCCTTTGCATAGGAACTGGCGCTCGTCGAATTCCTCCGTGAGCAGGAAATCTTCGCTGGTGTCCGGCGGACATGCCGAGTTCGAAATCGCCGACGCACTCAACGTCAACCCGGCGCAAGGCGGTCAAGCAAACAATCCGGCGATTATAAGACCACGAGCAAAAGCGGTTGGAATGGAGATCAACGGACTGTCGGCGCCAAATTCATACACGAGATCAAGGAAAGCACTTGGCTGCGCCAACACGGTGCTAGTACCAAAAAGGACACGGATATCCTGCGGATGTGCGTGGACTTCACCTATCTGAATAAGCCTTGTCCAAGGATCACTTCCGCTTCTGCCAAATCGGCGGATCATCGACTCCACCGGGATCACGGCGCCTCTGCTTCCTCGGCGCCTACTCGGGCTATAATCAGATTCGAATGAAGGAGGAAGATCAAGAAAAACAGCATTTACAATGCCTTGGTGTGTTCTGCTACAACCTGATGCCCTTGGGCTAAAAAGCCGGAGCCACCTACCAGCGGTGCATGCAGGCTTGCCTCAAGGACCAACTTGGTCACAACATTCAAGTCTATGTCGGCGACATAGTAATCAAGACAAGGAGAAGCCTTCCCTAATTGGCGATTTGCGAAACCTTCGCCAACCTCGACGCTATCGGATCAAGCTCAATCCGGACAAATCGCCTTTGGCGTCCCATCTGAGCAACTACTCGGGTATCTCATCTCCTTGAGAGAATCGAGAAAACGGAAGAAAATAAAAGCCATCTGGCCATGGAAAGCCGGAAAACACAAGGCGTCCGGCTGGCAGTGAATCGCGACCCTCGGTCGGTTCATCGGTCGGATGGGTGAAAAGGCCGCCTTCTACCAACTCCTGCAAAGCTAAAAAGTTTGAATGGACCAGCAGCGCGGGAAGCATTCGAAGACCTCAAGCGCTGCTATCCACCTCGCTAGTACTAGTGACCCCACGAGAAAGGAACCGCTTTGCTATATATCTCCGCCACCAACGGTGGTCGACCGGTGCTTCGTCGTCGGCGAGCCGAGAAAACAAGGTCCAGGGTACAGGAAATTTTAGCGCCCGATTACTACCTCAGCGAGGTCCTCACGCCAACAAAACAGCGGTACCACTACGAGCTGGATGCGGCATCTTCATGACGCCCCGACTCGCCATTTCTTCTAGGAACACCCAATCGTGGTGGTCAATGGCGCCCGTTAGGCATATCCTCAATAACCCGGCGCCATGGGACAAGTAGGTGCTTTGGGGAATAAATTGTCTCCACTAGACAT